>BPLQ01004546.1:0-12739 GCA_021605075.1 Caerostris darwini
ACAAACAATCCTGCTACCGCCAGGATTCGAATCTGAAATACCAAAGGCCAGAACGCGGCTTGAATGGGCGAGTGTTTTGCGCTCTGGCGCTCGGTGCCACAGGTTTCGATATGCCATGGATGTTTGTAGTGGTTCGATATCCACTTTAAGCCGTAGGTCCCGGTCTCCCATGACTGTAAGAGCGTCACGGAGATAAAAGTCAGACTTCTGCCTACAGGTGCTTCATTAGAACAGAAGCTGCACCCTCTTCCCTCCTTCCATGAGGGACACGACAATAACCACAATAAAGGCCAGAGCGCTAGCCAATTGTCCTTCAGGCCGCAGAAAGATGAAGAATATATTTGAAGTACACATTACACACTTATTAGTACATTTTTTACACACTTTGGGCTAATTAGACTGGACGTTAAATTGTAAATTCCGGTCTAATTAGCCCAAAGTGTGTAAAAAATGACCGTAGAGAGACAAATCGAACAAAACCAATCAATAAAATGCGACTAACCAAATATTACAGTCATGAAAATAAGCGGTTAGTAAATTGAGACTCGAATTGGCCAGTTGAAATTTCAATTTAATCAAACTGATAACTTTTATTTAACTAACTCTCCTAAAAGTCAATTCCTTAAAATGATTGCGGAGGAAAGAAAACTCTAAACGAAATTTTGGGTGAAGACTAACGAAGTTTCTCATTACGGGCGACTTAATGGACAACCATTTCTTCGCACAAACCCAAACGAATGGAGTGCGCCATACAGGTGGCTTTTACGAGAATGACCGGAAGCAATAAGTCTGAGCCTAAACAAAAGACGGACCCCGAGAAGGGAAGAGGCGGGACGGGAATTCATTTCTGTCCGAAGTCGAGTTCAATCTAATTATAGTAAGAGGCCAGTCCTCTTCTAATTGGATGTACATCCTAGAAATGGAATAGGTACGGTGCAGTTAAGGAAGGGTGGTACTGCTACTCAAGATCTATTTGGAAGCAGACAACCGAGTATTTTCGAGCACCGAGATGTTTCTTTCGAATTCTGCTGTACCCCAAGTGGCTCCGCCAATTCGTCCCCGTTCATTAAATGAAAATTTCTAGTTTATTGAATTTGAATAAAGTTGCAAAAGTCGCTACACACACCTTATTAGGGAGCAACTGGTAAAAGACAATTACGTCTGTGGATGGACATTTTGCTGATATAATTGGCTGGTGTTCAATGAAGATGGGGCTTTTTGTAAAAGTTTTAATTATCCGTTCAGTTGTGCAATGTTTTCGGGACAGTAATTACTGGTTTATTCAGGGTGGTAGATAATAGAGGCACCCTGTAACAAAGGTCGATAAGTTTTCAATGAAATTTTGGTGGGCGTAGGATTAAATGAAATACATAAATGCAAATTCTTGTTATTAATTGAATATAATTTTTGATTGAATATCAGGTTCTTAAAGTTCTTTATTTAATCATAAAGTATTAATTACGAAAGTGTCACTTTTATGTGATAACTAGCAGAAAAGTTCTGATATTGACCGATTACATAAATTAAAATAGTTTTAGTTTCAAAACTTGTTTAAAATAGTTTAGTTGAAAATATTCATATATATTATTTATTATAGTCAAATCCTCATTCGATATCAGTCATCAAATAAATAGAGAATTTTCAATGAAAAGCGGTGATATGGATGTTTGTTAGTGGTTCGGAATCCACATTAAACTGTAGATCCCGGTCTGATTAGTCCAAAAGATGCAGTGAAAAAAAAATGACCAAATAGGGGCAAACCAAACTAAAATCAATTAACATGCAACTAACCAAATGTTATATTTATAAAAATAAATTGTTAATAAACTGAAGCCTGAATTGACCTTTCAGATCTACCGCTGAAATTTCAATTTAATCAAGCTAATAGCTTTTATTTAACCAATGCTCCTCAAAGGCAGACCTGCAATTACACTCCCTTAAAATGATTGTGAGGAAAGAAAACTCTAAACGAGATTTTGGGTGAATTCTAACGAAGTTTCTCATTGCGGGCGACTTAATGGACAACCATTTCTTTGCACAAACCCCAACGAATGGAGTGCGCCATAAAGGTGGCTTTTACGAGAATGACCGGAAGCAATAAGTCTGAGTCTAAACAAAAGACGGACCCCGAGAAGGGAAGAGGTGGACGGGAATTCATTTCTGTCCGAAGTCGAGTTCAATCTAATTATAGTAAGAGGCCAGTCCTCTTCTAATTGGATGTACATCCTAGAAATGGAATAGGTACGGTGCAGTTAAGGAAGGGTGGTACTGCTACTCAAGATCTATTTGGACGCAGACAACCGAGTATTTTCGAGCACCGAGATGTCTCTTTCGAATTCTGTTGTACCCCAAGTGGCTCCGCAAATTCGTCCCCGTTCATTAAATGAAAATTTCGAGTTTATTGAATTTGAATAAAGTTGCAAAAGTCGCTACACACGTTATTAGGGAACAACTGGTAAAAGACAATTACGTCTGTGGATGGACATTTTGCTGATATAATTGGATGGTGTTCAATGGAGATGGGGCCTTTGTAAAAGTTTTAATTATCCATTCAGTTGTGCAATGTTTTCGGGACAGTAATTACTAGTTTATTCAGGGTGGTAGATAATAGCGGCCCTGTAACAAAGGTCGATAAAGGTTTTCGATAAAATTTCTGTGGACGGCGAATTAAATGAAATGCATAAATGCAAATTCGTGTTATTAATTGAATATCTTTTCGATTGAATATCAAGTCTTTAAAGTTCTTTATGTAATCACAAAGAATCAATTATGAAAGATTTACTTTCATATAATAACTAGCACATATGATCCTGTGTTGTCCTACCCCATAAAATAAAATAGTTTTAGTATAAGTCAGTTTAAACAGGAAATAATATGAGCAAAAACGTGCAAATTTTCAGTTGAGAAATTTTAAAGGAAAAGTATTCTGAATAACTAATTATAAATAAAAAAAAATTATTCAAATATAATTTATACCATTTTCTCCTCACCGTGATTCAACTTGAGTAATGGGGAATCAGTTTTTAGGGTGAATCATCGTTTTGGTGGTGAATGACTTATGACAAAGTGTCGGTGGTTCGAAATTAATAATAATTTACTAAAAACACATCTCAGTGACAGAATCTCAATCTTGTCAAGTTAATATTTCATAAAACTGCAATTGTATTGTTGAAGATATTCAAATGCAGCCTATAATCAGCAAATCTTCATTGGATATCAGTCATTGAGTAAAAAGGGGATCTTCAATGAAAGGCGGTGTCATGTTTGTTAGTGGTTCGGAATCCATGTTAAACTGTAGATCCCGGTCTATCCAGCCCAAAATGTGCAAAAAATTAGTGTAGAGGAACAAACCACACCAGTCAATAAAATACGACTTACCAAATATTATATTCATAAAGATAAACTTTTAATAAATTGAGACCTGCTGTTATATTGTTGAAAATATTCAAATATATCATATTATAATCAAATCCTCATTTGATATTGTCATTGTATAAATAGAGATTCTTCAATGAAATACTGTGGCATGAATGTTTGTTTAGTTCAGAATCCACGTTAAACTGTAGATCCCAGTCGAATTTGTCCAAAATGTGCGAAAAAGGACCTTCGAACGTCTAACTAATCCAAACCAATCAATAAAATGCGACTAACCAAATGTTACATTCATAAAGATAAGCTGTTAATAAATCCAAACCTGATTTAATCTTTTAGGTCTCCAGAGCACAGTTTAGTTTAATCAAACTGATAGCTTTTATTTAACCAATTGCAATCCCTTAAAATGATTGGGGAGGAAAGAAACTGTAAACGAAATTTTGGGGAAATTCTAACGAAGTTTCTCATTACTGGCGACTTAATGGACAACCATTTCTTCGCACAAACCCAAACGAATGGAGTGCGCCATAAAGGTGCTTTTACGAGAATGACCGGAAGCAATAAGTCTGAGTCTAAACAAAAGACGGACTCCGCGAAGAGAAGAGGGTGGACGGGAATTCACTTCTGTGCGAAGTCAAGTTCAATCTAATTATAGTAAGAGGCCAGTCCTCTTCTAATTAGATGCACATCCTAGAAATGGAATGGGTACGGTGCAGTTAAGGAGGGGTGGTACTGCTACGCAAGATCTATTTGGACGCAGACAACCGAGTATTTTCGAGCACCGAGATGTCTCTTTCGGAATTCTGTTGTTCAGCCAATTCGCCCCCGTTCATTAAATGAAAATTTCTAGTTTATTGAATTTGAATAAAGTTGCAAAAGTCGCTACACACACGTTATTAGGGAGCAACTGGTAAAAGACAATTACGTCTGTGGATGGAAATTTTGCTGATATAATTGGCTGGTGTTCAATGGAGATGGGCCCTTTGTAAAAGTTTTAATTATCCGTTCAGTTAAGCAATGTTTTCGGGACAGTAATTACTCGTTTATTCAGGGTGATAGATAATAGAGAGCCTGCAACAGAGGTCGATAAGTTTTCAATGAAGTTTCGAAGAACAGAGAATTAAACGAAATGCATAAATTCAAAGTCGTGTTATTAATTGAATATAATTTTTGATTGAATATCAGGTCCTTAAAGTTCTTCATGTAGACACGAAGAATTAATTGGGAAAGTTTTACTTTTATGTGATAACTAGCAGAATATGATCCGACTGTATAAAATAAAATAGTTTTAATTTTTAGTCAATTTAATCAGGATATATGAGCAAAAAGTGAACATTTTCGTTTGCCAAATTGTAAAGGAAACTATAACTATTTATAAATTATTCTGGATAACTATTTATAAATTATTCTGACTAACTATTTATAAATAAAAAAAATTTAAAACAAAATATAAATCAACCTATTGGTGTAAATGAAAAATATACTTAAAATTTGAATTCTGAAATAACTATTTATAAATTATTCTGAATTACTGTTTATCAATAAAAAAAATTTGAAATAAAATGTAAATAAACAACTGGAGCAAATGAAAAATATATTAAAATAATTAATATAAAAAAAATTGTTTTAAGTCAATTCGTATTTTTTTCTCATTGTATTGCAGAAAGTCCTTTATAAATAATTTTCCTTCATTTTGGCGCCATCTATTGGTAGATATATGCAGCTTAAATCTAAAAAAAACTAAAATTAATTAATTAAATTTAAGGAATAAATTAATATTTGAAAAAACTGTACTAGCATCAAGTGTCATCCACTACAAGTTCAAAAAAAGTGTATTTAAACTTGAGAGTGGATGAATAAAAAGCATTTTATTAACGATTCAAAATTTGAACAAGATATATATATAGGGAGAGTGTGAGCTAATAGAAGGAATTGAAAAAAGACCTGAAGTCTGAAATAACTATTTATAAATAAAAAATTAATTAAACCGATATAGTAAACAATTGGAGCAAACGGAAAATGTATTCAAAAGAAGATATGAATTCTAAAATAACTATTTATAAAATATTCTGAATAACTATTTATTAATAAAAAAAGGAAAATAAAATGAAAATAAACCTATATAATAAAACCATTAAAACAAACGAAAAATATATTTCAAAAAGATATGAATTCTGAAATAAATATTTATAAATTATTCTGCATAACTATTTATAAATAAATAAAATTTAAAACAAAATGTAAATAAACCTATATAATAAAACAATTAGAGCAAACGAAAAATATATTTGAAAAAGGTCTGAATTCTGAAATAATTACTTATAAGTTATTCTGAATTAATATTTATAAAAAAATAAAACTTAAACTAAATATAAATAAACCTATATAATAAAACAATTAAAGCAAATGAAAAATATATTAAAACAAGATCTGAATTCTGAAATAACTATTTATAAATAAATATTCATAAATTATTCTGAATAACTATTTCTAAATAACTATTTATAGATAAAAAAAATTTAATAAAATATAAATAAAACTATTTAATTTATCATTTGAAGCAAACGAAAAATATATTTAAAAAATATCTGAATTCTGAAATAACTATTTTTAAAGTTATTCTGAAGAACTATTTATAAATAACTTTAAAAAATGTAACTATTTATAAACAATTTTTTTTTTTAATAAAATATAAATAAACCCATTTAATTAAACATTTGGAGCAAAAGAAAAATATATTAAAAAAAGATCTGAATTCTGTAATAGCTGTTTATAAATTGTTGTGAATAAATATTTATAAATAAAAAAAATTTAGAATAAAATAAAGAAACCTAGATACTAAAACAATTAAAGCAAATGAAAAATATATTAAAAAAGATCTGAATTCAGAAATAACTATTTGTAAATAAAAAAAAAATTAATAAAATATAAATAAACCTATACAATAAAACAATTTGAACAAACAAAAAATATATTTAAAAAGATCACAATTATACTAACTTCAAAAATTTAATATTTTAATCTTTTAAAAATTGCAAAAATTTGAAAATTTGAAAAATGCTAAAGACAAATAAAAAAAACTATAGATGAAGTAAGCAATCATGCAACCATGTGGCTCCTCAGGCTCAACAGAAGGACTTACAGGCTGACAGATTTAACATCCTTGTAAGCAGTATAAATAGGAGATTTTCTGTTTAAACTCACTATCTTTAATTTCGAATCAGGCTCTCCTAGTTTTGAAATCTATATACTATTAATTTTACTATCAAATCTATATACTATCAATTTACTGTCAAATCTATATACTATCAATTCTACTATCAAATCTATATACTACTATCAAACCTATACATATACTGTCATTCTACTCGTTATTTGAATTTTGCTTATAAGTGATAATTGTTGCAGAAATTCAGATGACATATTTTGAAAGTTTTAATCTTTTTTTCTTTTTTCTTTTTTTTTTCTTTCATTAAATTTGTAAACATTTTTAATTTAGATACACCACTGCATTCTAAAATATTGAATCTGATTTATTGGTTAGGAAAATTAATTTCAGTGAATTGAATAATCAAAAATTTAAAATGTAATAAATAATCAACAACTAATTCCTTCAAAATGTAAGAATCTGCATTTCATTATTAATATTAGGAAAAAATAACATCAAAATAATTAGATCTTAAAAAACCTAATTCAAAATTACATTATTAATTATTATAAATAGAACAACTCATTAACTATGATGACATAAAAACAAATTCATTTTGAACTTTCCTTAATTTAAAATTTTTTTTTATCATGATTGTTTTAAATTAACGACATTGCATCCTTATATATATAAGAGGATTAAATTAAATGCATAAATAAACAATGTTTTTTTATTATTATTAGATATTCAATCTTATTGAAAAGGCATTGTAAAGTTAATTGAAATCCTGATTTTTGAAAGTAAATTAATGAAAAAAAAGAGAATGTAAAGAACAGTTAACAATAATTAAAACTCGAACAAGTAATAATTCTTCCCTAATGCGAAATTTAATATATGCAACATTTTAATTCTTTTTCTTTGCCGATTCATCAAAAGTTAATGAAAAATTGTTTTATTTTAATTAAAGTTGAATTAAAAAAAAGCTTTTTGTGCGTTTATAAATTCTGTTTAAACATTAATTTATGAATAGATAAATAAATATTGATTGGTTGTTGTTATTTTTTATTATTTGTGTACTTTATTTATTTTTGTTTCCTTTAATACTTTAGAATGTCAACAATATGAATATATATTAAATATGCATAGAAATTCAATAAAAATGTTTAATCCGAAAGCACAAACAACCGCAAGATAAAATATTATATTTCCAATACTTTCTTTAAGTAAAAATATTCATTTTTAAAATATAACATTTAAAATATATTACAAATATATTAAAATATATCACAATTATTTTTTTTAAAAAATTAAATAAATTCTATAGTAACCTAAGCATTTAGAGTATATCTAATATCTTATTATTTATATATTAAATTCGCATAGAAATTCATTAAACATTTTTAATCCGAAAACACAAAGTAGAACATAAACACCCATAAGATAAAATATTATATTTAAAATACTTTAACTAAAAAATATTCTTCTTTTTTCTATTTAAAATATATCACAATTATTATTAATATTATTATTATTATTATTATTATTTTTTTTTTTTTAAAATTAAAAACGATCAATAATAACCCAATTATATAGAGTACATCTACTATCTTTTAAAAATATTTTACATTACAGATCCATAACATTATAGTGTACATAATACATCCATTTTAAACCGTAGTTAGCGGTCTAATATAAATGTAAAGCGTTGGGCTGACAACCCTGTCCTGTAAAAAGAAATCATCTCCTGTCTCGAATTCTGCCAGTAGGCAGACGGCCTTTGTCCGCCATGGGACTGTTGCACCAGATTTGGTTGGTTTGTATTTCTACGGGAATTTTGTGCACACTTTGGGCAAATTAGATCGGGACCTACAGTTTAACCAGGATTTCAAATCATTAACAAACATCCATGCTACCGCCAGGATTGGAATCTGCAGTACCAGAGTGCTAGCCAATTGGCCATCAAGCCGCTGAAAGGTGAAGAATATGTTTCAAGTTATGTAGTTAATATTGCCCCTATTTAATCTTTTTTAGTCTTTTGAATGAATTACTTCTTGAAATTCAAACTTATATTTTCTAAACATTTTTTTTAAAAACTTTCTAAGAATAATACAGAAAATCACATTCAAACTTGTTTTTGTGCTGGGGATAGAAACCGCATAAAAAAAATATCTTAACTCCAGAAATTGCTATAAAATATAATGTTTGCAACACATTTGAAAAAGAAATTTTATGGAACAAATAGAGATCGCTTTAAAAAAATCTCACATAAAAAATATCTAAATCAAAACTTCACAAAGCAGCACTACTTTGCATCTATTAACATTGTTGGTAATGGGTTGATCTAATATCAGGTAGGCCATCTGTTGGATATTTTTTTAATTTGCATATTATTTTGAGAGCCATCTATTGTTTTCTTTTTGAATTACATTGTTGAATTAATTTTTATTTATAATATGCATTTTATGCAATTTTTTTTATACCACTCAAAAAAAGGATTAATAAAAAAATGTTTAAATGTATTTGCAGATATTTTTCACAAATCAGTTATTTAAATAATATATAATTATAAAAATAATAATATGTATGTAGTAAGTGTATATGAATGTAGTAAATAAAACTTTTGTATTAACTCATAGGTATTATTTCCCTTTGCTTTAACAGTTATTTAAATTGCATGCAAAAATTATTTTTCTATTAGATATTCAGTCTAACTGAAACGTCATTGTAATGTCAATTCAAATTTCGATTTTTTTTCAAATCCTTTTATTATATATCCTTTTATTATAATCCTTTTATTATACACTGAAGTGACAAAAGTCATGGGATAGCAATATGCAAATTTTCAGATGGCAGTAGCATCGCGTAGAACAGGGCTTTCGCAGAGGCTTTCGCAGAGCTTTCATTTCTGTTCAAGTTATTCATGTGAAGAGGTTTTGACGTGATGATGACCGCACGACGGGAATTAACAGACTTTGAACGCGAAATGTTAGTTGGAGCTAGACGCGTGGGTCATGCCATTTCGGAAATCGTTAGGGAATTCAACATTCCCAGATCCTTTGTGTCAAGAGTGTGCCGAGAGTATGAAATTTCAGGCATAACATCCCACCATGGACAGCGCAGTGGTCGACCGCCTGCACTTAACGACCGAGACCGCCGACGTCTGCAAAGAGTCATAAATTCTAACAGACAAGCAACACTGCCTCAAATAACCGCAGAAATCAATGTGGGACGTACAAGGGACTTGTTTGTTAGAACTGTGCGGAGAAATTTGGCTTTCTTGGGCTATTCCAGCAGAAGACCGACTCGAGTGCCTTTACTGACAGAACGACATCGCTTGCAGCGACTCTCGTGGGCACGTGAGCATATCGGTTGGTCCCTAGATGAATGGAAAACCGTGGCCTGGTCCGATGAGTCACGATTTCAGTTGGTAAGAGCTGATGGTAGGATTCGAATGTGGCGCAGACCCCATGAAGCCACGGACCCAAACTGTCAGCAAGGCACTGTTCAAGCTGGTGGTGGCTCCGTGATGGTGAGGGCCTGTTTTTTCATGGCATGGACTTGGTCCTCTGGTGTGACTGGACCGAACATTGACTGGAAATGCATATGTTCAGCTACTTGGAGATCACTTGCAGCCATTCATGGACTTCATGTACCCAAACAACGATGGGATTTTTATGGATGACAATGCGCCATGTCACCGGGCCACAACTGTTCGCGATTCGTTTGAAGAACATTCTGGACAATTCCAACGAATGATCTGACCACCTACATCGCCCGACATGAATCCCATCGAGCATTTATGGGACATCATCGAGAGGTCTGTTCGTGCCCAAAATCCTGCACCATCAACGCTTTCACAATTATGGACGTCTATCAAGACAGCATGGCTCAATATTCCTGCGGAAGACTTCCAAAGACTTGTTGAGTCCATGCCACGTCGAGTTGCTGCACTTCGTCGGGCGAAAGGAGGGCCGACACGATATTAAGAGATATCCCATGACTTTTGTCACTTCAGTGTATATTTTATTATATTATATATCTTTTATTATATATCCATTTTATGATATATCCAGATATATCTCTCTATATATATATCTGGTTCAAATTTCCAATCGTTAATAAAATACTTTTTATTCATCCACTCAAGTTCAAAGACATTTTTTTTGAACTTGTAGTGGATGACACTGGATGTTAATGCAGTTTTTTCAAATATTAATTCAGTAATTAAATTTAATTAATTAATTTTAGTTTTTTTTATATTTAAGTTGCATATATCTACCAATAGATGGCGCCAGATAAACTTAAAAAAATGAATGAAAATTATTTATGAAGGACTTTCTGCAATATAGTGAAAAAAAAATAGGAATTGACTTTAAAAATTTTTTTTTTATATTACTTGTTTTTAATTTGCATATTATTCTGAGAATCATCTGTTGTTTTCATTTCGAATTACATTTTTGAATTAATTTTTATTTATAATATGCATTTCATGCAATTTTTTATATACCACTAAAAAAAAAAGGATTAATAAAAAAAGTTTTAAGTGCAGTTATTTTTCACAAATAAGTTATTTAAATAATATATAATTCTAAAAATAATAATATGTATGTAGTACGTGTATATGTATGTAGTAAATAATGCTTTTGTACTAACTCATAGGTATTATTTCTCTTTGCTTTAAAAGATATTTAAATTGCATGCAAAAATTATTTTTCTATCAGATATTCAGTCTAACTGAAAGGTCATTGTAATGTCAATTCAAATTTCGATTTTTTTTTTTAAATTAAATTTTAAATAATTAATAAAGAGCAGATAGCAATAATTGTAGTTTAAACATGAATTCCTAACTAACGAAAATTTAAGTGTAAGGAACGTGCGAAACCAATATGCATGTCTTCAGGTTCTAATTTGTTGCTGGCGTCCCTCCCTCACAAATTTCTCCTAGATTTCGCAAATGCGAAGCAGTTTCCTTTAAATGTCCTCTAGGAAGACAAGGTCTGACCATACACGAATTATACGGGGAACATGATACTGATCTATGCATAACAACAACACAAGAAGATAGGAATTGAGTCTTTTCTAAAAAGTCCAGAATAGTAAGTAATGATAATAATAATGTAATACTAATATAATTATGTAATAATTTTGAAATGGAATTACCATTTTAATGGTTATGGGGATCAGATACTAATGTAATTTAGAACGAACAGGCATCAGAAGGCATTTACAAATAGTAGCACCATAGACAAAATCAAATCTATAGAAAAATTATCTGACATACAGGTTTAATGTACTCACAATCGGTATAAACGCAAAACCTTTTGCATCTATACAATCTATTTTGCTCCATCAATTCAGAAGTCCTTCATATAAACAAAGACCTTTATTCCGGAACACAGCACAACCTGTTTGGTATATCAATATTATTATTCAAAATCAGATCAAAAGAATAAATTCAGGTTTTTTTTTCTAGCTTATTTTCATATTCACGTTGCTTTATGCTGTACACAACAAATATGAAATAGAAAAAAAAATTGATTCCAATTTTATTATAGAATTGTTTCGACATAACAAAGATATTTGTTCTATATCAAAGAAACATTCCGTTAAAAAAACATATTTAATCTCATACCATTTCCCTGACTTGGTTCTTTACTATTTCCCACATAACAGTGAAATTTAATGAAACTTTTAAGAACCCGACTTCATTTTTTCACAAAGTAACTTTTTCATCTTACTTTTACCTGCTCAACTCGGAACAGCAATACCACATCTTCAACCAACGTCTCTTTGGGAGTTCCCTTTTCAACTAAGCCATTTTTAAGACACAAATTTCGGCACGACGCTCTCTTTCCTTAAGGTTGTCGACAAAGTCTCTTATCTACGGTGGAAAAACACTGCTAAAGTGAAAATAAAAAGATTTTCACCGACGCTTATTCCCAAATTCAATTTAGCGTTTCACCCGACCATCTGACATCTCAAAAATAAAGTACTACAGAAACTAAAAGAATGTAAGAAAAAAAAAGAAGGTGAGTTAAGCAGATCGTAAGCCACCACTTTACCTTTTAAGAGTAATAGAAAAAGAGAATAAAAAAGAAAAGGCAAAGTTCCTAAAGTCAATATATAAAAGACATCACAAACGAAAGGTATCTTAGAGAAGTCAAACATCTGTCACATCTTGAAAGATTCAAACCAATCTAAGCAACTGAATTAAGGAAT
>BPLQ01004547.1:10540-21208 GCA_021605075.1 Caerostris darwini
TCTTCTTATATGTGGGGAGGTATAATTTGTAGAAGATTTTATCGAATTGATTTAAAATATGAACGCCAACTAGCATGGGGTTGGCGACAGAGGCACGAATAATTAATTGATTGAAGAAGAAAAAAAGTGTTCACAATCACTGATGTAAAAGCGAAGATGACAGATGTTAGAGAGGCTCATCCGACGAATGCGAAATCAGAGGGCGGAGTTAAGTCTAGACATGCGGGGATGACGGTTTAATTGAAAGGCAGGGTGGCAATCACCGCGAAACGGTGCATGCCAAATGAAAAGGGCAGTGTTGTTGGCTGGACACGTGCAGTTGCGAAAGCATTCGATTGGCCGAAAGTTTATGACGGACAGCTTCAGAAGAAGCCAGAGTCTGTGACGGTAGAGGTTCGCCGGACACCAGGAGAATTATGCGAAAAATAATCTGGAGACTTCTTTTTTAGTAATTGCAGTGGGAGGGGGGGGGATATGCAAAATAGAAAATACCATTCCAAATAAATAAAGTATGAAACATTTTGTGACACAAAAAAATAGTGGTGAGCTTGACTATTGCCTAGATCAGGGATGGGCAAACTACTGCCCGCGGGCCAACTCCGGCCCACCGAAAGGTTCAATCCGGCTCGCGGATAGAATTTTAATTTGCCGGTCCGAGGCAAATTAAAAGAAATATATAGCAGTTCTTTCTAAATATAGCAAAGTTGGAGTTTTACAAATCATTATCGAAAGTAACTTTCCCAAATTTAATATCTCATGCCCAGAAAATCAGTGCTAAGTTTGCTTCATCTTATATATGTGAACAAGTGTTTTCAACTATGAACGTAAGAAAGAATTATTTCAGAAGGAGACTGACAGATGAGCATTTAGCCTCGTTCCTCAGAATCAATACATCTCTCTTCGAACCTCAATATAAGGAACTTTTAAAAATGAAAGCACAATTTCATTCATCCTATTAACATATGTAAATAATTGTAATACTTTTATATTGTTCATAAAATTTCGGAAAAATTTATTTTGGCCCACTAAACATTTTTTTTGTCGATTTTTGGCCCACGACAGACGCAGTTTGCCCATCCCTGGCCTATATCAACTTTTATATATATATACATATATATATATACAAAATTGAAATCGTATTTTTTTCTCACACCCATATGTTCAATAATTGCAACCCACCGACCCATTGCGGTCGACGACACATTAACGATTAATAACTGTCGTCGAAATGCTATTCTCTATTTATATATCAACGCCTGGCATCAGCGTTACGGAAGCTGTTGTCATAATAGCAAGGATGGCGAATGCATAAATACAGGCACACCACATGACTGCCAGGAAGATGGCGATTCACAAACAAGTCATTTTTATACCGAAAAAATTAAAACAAAATCATAAAATTATTTAAAAAAACAACTGTAGAATTCCAAATGACTTTATAAAAAAAAAACGCGAAAAAATTTAAAGCAACAAATGGAATAGCTCGTGAAAGATTTTTTTAAAAAAATAAGAAAACGCGGAAAGTGATCTAGGAACTTCGCCGACACACAAAACAAGACCCATATATTTTATGGATGATAAAAAAATATAGAATTTCAAACGATTTTGCACGTAAAAAGGATTTAATAAAAAAAAAACGGCTCGTGAAAGAAATTAAAAAAAATAAACCAATAAGAATAGCTCATGAAAGAAATTAAATACAAATAACAACCCAAACAGAAATGTTGAAAGGGGTCCAGGATATCTCTGACCCAAACTTCCCAAAACAATATATTTTATGGGTCATAAAAAATAACAATTTGCAGAATAATTTAAAATGCTTTTAAAATTTAGACTGCAATGACTACAGAAGTTTTAGATTTTTTTCTCTTAAAAACTAATCCAATGGAATTTCTTAATAACTGTAAATAATTATTTTGTCGATTTCGAATGACGCGAGAAATGTTTATAATTTCAGAATAACATAATGCATTTTAAATCATTATAAGTAATTAAATATATTTTATAACATAAGAAAATTATTTTTTGCATCTTAGTTTTAAAAAATGATTAATAAATTGATTTTTTTAAGAAAGAAATTATTTTTTTAATAATTTAATTTAAAAAAATTACTACAATTGATAGCTTGGCAGCAATGCTAATCGTATAATTCCGTGCATTCATTGAGAGAAATATCGTGCATGCGGGTTTTTTTTTTGCAGAAGCTTTGCGTACAAGGAGTCAAAATACTTTTGTTCCTGAAGAATTTTACATTAGTAAATAAAAAATTTGAATATTAATACAAGAGGATCCTTTTTGAAATGTAAAATTCGTAGAGTTTTATCAAAAATGAAAAACTTATTAAAATATTAAGTAACACACCGGTTATGTATTGTTTTAAATAAAGCGCAACAGAAGAGAACGGAATTCATATCCGACAGAGACCCGAACACTGTTTTTCACTTTTGGAATTTAGATTGCCTACGACGAGAAAAAAAAAAATTGAGAGTTTTTATTTTACAAGGAGAAAAAAACCCAAACCATGCAGACTGCACAGTGTGGCGAACTTCTTGTTGTAAGGAGTAATAATAAAATCGGCGATTAAAACGTTCTAAAAACGTTAAGAAAAAAGAAAAAAAAATCGAATACGAAAAGCTTTAAATCTGAGGGGAGTCATTCGTGTTGTCTGAGTCAATCGTGTTCAAATAATACTTGGTTTGAAAAGGTATTTTGTTTGGGATTCAAAGGTTGGGTTTGTCGTTCTACGGTTAGCTTGTGCACACGAGAAATAAACAGACCGGGACCTACAGTTTAAAGTTACCCGCAACAAAAACATCCATGGCACCGCCGGGACTCGAACCCGAAACCTATAGTACCGAGCGCTAGTCATTCGGCCTTCAAAGGAGTTTATTTTTATTTATTTGTTAGTTAATTTTTTTAATTCTTTTTTCAGCTGGTTTTTATTAAATAATATATATTTTGGGTGTTTCATTTTTGATTTTTTTTTTCTATTTATTTGTTTAATTTAGTAATTTATTTTTATTACACTTCTTAGTGTTTTTTAAAGTTTTTCTGATTTTTATGCAAAATTAAACAGGGAGCACAATTCAGCTTACATTTCACGAAAATAAATAAGCATTTACATATAAGAAAAATATTGATTGATTTTCAGGCAATCTGTGCGTCGCCAAGCACAGGTTCACAGCACGCCAAACGAGTCACTTTTCAGAACCGCGCCAACATTTTTTTAAAACTCTCGATATACAAAATTCGAATGTAATGGCTAATGGCTAGGCAACGATGTTTCGTGCATATGCAAAGGGATCGGAAGCCTGCATGCTCGCTCGCGACTCGTTCTCTCAAAATGGCACGAAAGGAGCTGCAATGGTGTTAAGAAGGAATAGTTGAAAAACTAGAGTTTCTGGGTCTTGTAAAATAAATACAGAATAAATTTGTTCTTTGAAGAATTAGAAATATTCGAATGGGGAGATTTGAAATTAAAGGGAATAAATTGAAAAAAATATTTATTATATGTAACGAAGGTGCAGAAGCATCTGGTGAGTAATTCTAGTCACAATACACCCCAAAAATTGTGGCGACCTGATGATTGGTACGAAAGGTTTCAGGTTCGAATCCTAGCAGTGGCATGGATGTTTATGAGTGGTTCGGAATGCACGTTAAACTGTTGGGCCCGCTCTAATTAGCCTAAAGTGTGCACAAAACGACCCTAGAGCGACAAACCAAGCCCCAAAACTGAGCAAATGAATTCCTGGTAAGGCTTCAAACGATAATAGTTGAGTGAAATTGTTCAAATATTTCCGCACCTATTATTTAATTTTTTTATTGAGAATGCATACACGTTAATTTTTCACCTCTTATGAACAACCCTTGGAGGAGCGAAAAACCACAGCTGAAAGTCGTTATAACTAAGTAAATTTTGAGAAATCCGGCCAGGAATCTCATTCTCACTTAAAATTAATGAACGATACTTAAATGATTTTTTTTATTTAAAAGAAAAATTAAAACGGCATAAATTATTTATTTTTTCATTAATAAATAAAAACTATGATGAAACATGCGGTTTTTGAATGCATATAATACCGAAAATGAGTAGATGCCTTTTTTTTAAAAGAAAAAAAATCGTTCATGAATCTTTTTTCTTTTAGTTTTATCGCACTCGTTAGTGGTGAAAGGGTCTGATGTATGGAAATTAAGAATAGAAAATGAGTGTGAAAAAAAAAAAAGTCAAACGAAACGTAGATTTTTTATGCAGCTGCATAAAGAAACAACAAAGCAGTGTCCCGTATATTCAATAAGTTGTTTAAAATTTGAAATGATTGCACATTGCCCGGCTGCTGTGCTCCTTCAGAGAAGAGCCAGTCACCCGATAAGATCGACAAAACAACTCGGAGCAACCATGGGAGCGGTTCACAGAAAAGAGCATCTGGAAACGTTTCATACTTTTTCGATAATGGTGGAGGATTCAGCTCAACTCATTGGCCTTAGTTTAAACAAACGGGTTTCTAATTCATTTGTAAAAAGTAATGCATTTTCCTAACTGATGTGGAATCTGTATTGCAATAGAATGAGTTAGTGTCAATTTTATGCTGAAATAGGGCACTGAAGTTTATTTGAACAGATGGTTTCAAAAAGTGCAAGTTGCCATCTATAGCAGATGCTTTTAGTTGAAGGAGAAAAAAAAAAATTAAGTTAACCTTCTGATCCTGGAATTATTCAGAATTCATTGACTCTTCAGGGGCTAAAACTCTTTCGCTTGAAGACTTGTGGATACATGGAGGACAGATTAAGACATGATAAGTTAGTTTATGTGTGTCAAAATATATAAAAAGGAACTGGTCCACGTTTGCAAGACAAGATCACAGTCAATCAAATGGTAATTGTTCAAAAAAAAGTTAAAACTAGTCTAAATTTAAGTAATAATAATAAAAAATATAAGAAAAATTAAAACCGAAAAGGGTGGAACAGCAGCTGTAAGAAGTGTTCAATGAAATTACAATTAAGTATTGAACACAGCCCGATGACGTTAAGAAGGGAAGGTGTGATCTTTGGGAGGTTTTGAATTTCGAAATTAGAAAAAAAATATTGCAAAATGGGTAAAAGATTTAGGAATAAACTTCTTGACACAGGGAAGGTTTGGGTTGGTTTGTCGCTCCATGGTCACTTTCTGCACACTTTAGGCTAATTAGACCGGTGGTGGGTAAGTGAATTTAGTTAAAAGTAGATTTTGAACCACTTACAAACCTCCATGCGACCGCCAGGATTCGAACCTGAAGCCCGTGGTACCAAAAGCCCTCAGGCCGCGGGAAAGTTTAAAGACGTTATCTTTTCTAATGAAATATCTTGGGCTAGTGATCATTCGAAGTCTTTTAATGCTATTCATTCTAGTTTTTGCAGCAGAACCGTAAACCAGACGGGCAGATATGATAACGGAACGAACTGAAGTTCTTTTTATTTATTTGTATATATTTCAAAACAAATAAAAAAAAATATATATATATTATTAAAAGTAAATATAAACTTTGAATGTTCATGCCTCAAAATATTTGTTCGCGAGTTTTCGAAACAGACTAAAGCAATTGAATGCTAATAACTTGCATAACACAACATTAAACGCGCGATCTGAACGCAATTTTAAAACGGAACACGGTGTGGCTACTACCCGTAAAATACGTTAGGAATTATTGAAACTGAGACAAATGGCAAAAACAATTCTTGTTGAAGGAAAATAAATCAATAAATGAGGTCGATAAATATCCGCTATTTAGTTTAGTGAATTATAAAATAAGACCGGGCCTATTTCATATATCAAAACAACTATCCCTAAATAGTCAAAATAATGAAAACCAGAATAAAATGTCATTATTAACATAACCGAACCTAATCTCTGAACAACAAAAAAAAATTTTTTTTTTTTTACAAGAATCTACAGTAGTATCTATGTATCATTTCAGAATAAATTGAGCCTATAAAGCTCATTCAATAATGAATATCTAATCTCATCCAAATCCTAAACTAATCTTCACACCTTATGACAAAAAAATTAATTAATTAACTAAATTATAAAAATAATAAACTTTAAAGGAAAATCGTTCATTTATGAGATAAGAAATCATTAGCTGATTATATTTTATACGAATTTTATAGCTAAGGCCCCATCATTTAATATAAACTCTCATGAAGAATGGCAATGAAGCCTTCTATCCAATGATGCACGTATTCGAGTTAAATATTTACAATAAATAATAAAATACGAATATTAGTCTTTTTTCTAATTGGAAGGCTCAATGGCACATCCCAACAAATGTTTTTATTTTTACGCTTTAATATTTAACATTCATTTTAAATTATTAATTTAATTTAATTAATACACCTTAAAGTGGGGAGGAATTTAAAAAATATATTTATTATTTTTGTGCGTATTTTCAATTTTGTAAACAATTTTGTGAATTTAGTAAAGGAATTAATTAATTATTTTCAAGAAAAAGTGAGTTACTTTTGTATCACGAATTGTCCAATCAAATTTTCTCTTTAAATATGCCGGAAAAAAAGGTCACCTAAAAATTTGTTATTTAAATATTGACAAAATTTTTACAAATACATTTTTAGAAATTAGACTTTTATTTGTACCTTTTAATATCTGGGTTTTTTAATTAATAACATATGAATGACTGCATTTAAAAAGATAATTTTTAAAACTCGTATTGTAATTTATTTTTATCCTAATTAGGCTTAAAAGTTTCCAATTAGTTTCATAACTAAATAATTGTATTTTAACACCTTTTTATTAAAAAATTTCTTCTAAAAAATAGAATAATAATAATAGTAAAATTATTAATAAATCTGTACAATTTTTATCAAAATTTAATTAATAAATTTATAAATAATTATAGCATTTTTATACGTAACGCCTGCTCCGCGAATAGCAGTCGAAAATTTACTGTGCTAAGGTAGCATTATCATTAGCCTCTTAATTGGAGTCTTTTATTAAAGGTGAAGTAAGTTAATTACTATTATACTGTTTTTTTTCTTAAATTATATTAAAAATCAAAATATTTTTTTAAATATAAAGAAGACTATAGAACATAACATTAAGTTTATCTGGGACAGCTATTTAATGATAATAATATAACATTCTTAATAAATGACCTTTTATAATTTAGAATATTGCTAGCAATAATAATCACTTATAATTTACATCACGAGCTATGTGACGTAAATTATAGGTGAAAAAACACGTGGGGAAAAACGTGAAAAAACCCCTACCAAAAGAAAACAATTGCACTCCTAGAAAATTGTTACACTAAAGTTAGGTAGGAATTAGTTATTCCTTCTTATTTCTATTGAAAGGCATGTGTGAAAAATAAAAAATAATAATAAAAAGTAATAAAAAAACAATTCAAATATTACATATAAAAATTTGACTAGAGTAAGTGTTTCCATATATTCTTCTACACGCTATGAGATTGGGGAATACTTCATTTTTTTTTCAAAACGTGTAAAATAATAGTTATTAACCTTTCGCGAGAGCACACACAAAACGATTGCTCACACTTTGTACGTTGCAAGAAACCGAAACATTTTAATTTTCATTCACTGAACTCATTTCCAGGTTCTGAAAAGCTGTGTATAAATTTGGAATTCTTGTTGCGCTCTTAGTACTAGATGCAGGCATTTTTGAATATACAATGGACTTAAAAAGTGTGGGTGCATTATAAAAATCCGTAGAAAATTCAATGGATCCTGGAATTAGAATTAAAGGAATTCAAATAATGAAGTTCTTACAAAATTTTTTTGCATTTTTCTTTAAATTTAATTTAATTATTACTAATTAATATTTTCTTTTGAGAAGCAAGTTCAAAGAAATAAGCACAAATGTATATATATATATATATATAATTTTAATAAACAATTGATATAATGATATAAATCGTTTTTGTTTCTGTTACACAATACAATAAACGTAGAAAGGAAAATTTGGAATAGAATACTACAATCACAAAAATCAATTCATTTTTTGAATGAAATATCGGCTGATGCATCTATTTAAAAAAATTATTTTAAAGCGTAGAAACTACTTTCAATGAAATGCAATTTTAATATTGGAAATGAATAAAGTAAGTGAAGGCGATCCAGAATGTCCACATGTTTTGACAAAAATTTTATAAATTGGTAGTTGATTGATATAATTGATAGCACGTGTATAAACTGAGACAAAAACAAACATATCAAGTAAGGTTTTAATGTTTATCTTTGGTGCATAACAGAATTATAGAGTTCTTCTTTTCTTCTGTTAAATAATACAATAAACTTGGGAAAGAAAAGTTATAATCGAATAATAGAACCAATTCATTATCCGATTTCAAAAAGCCTTTCATTTTTCAATTCCACACTCCTCCTCTTGTTCCAATCGTTCCACTCAAGTTCAGATACATTTTTTTGAACTTGTAGTGGATGACACTGGAAGTTAATACAGTTTTTCAAATATAAATTCAGTAATTAAATTTAATTAATCAATTTTAGTTTTTTTTAGATTTAAGTTGCATATATCTATCTACCAATAGATTGTGCCAGATAAACTTAAAAAAATAAATGAAAATTATTTATAAAGGACTTTTTGCAATAGAGTGAAATAAAAGAAGAATTGACTTTTTATATTACTTGTTTTTAAATGAAATAAGCTGATGTATAGATGTAAAAAAAACAACAACATTCCAATTAAATAAAAAAAATGATCTCCATAAATCGATAAAAATATTCTGTAAAGAACGGTTGACTTTAATTCTGAAACTCAATCCGTCGATATCATTAAGACATAAACCCCGTAGCTGATTTTTTTTGACAAAAGAGGCAGCCAAAACTGACAAACAGCTAAAGACCCCAAGCCACAAAGGATGCGAGGGGGAATACAAATCAAATGATTTTTTTTAGAAACTGAATTATGTTATGAAACGTAAATTGGTTAGACGGGACAAATTCAAAATTTATCATTTCATGCATAACGGTTGGCTCAATGAATATTAAAATTCGGCTCGTTCAATTCGTCATTAAATTTTACTATTGCAAAACTACCCCAGGTGCGTGAATATATCCGAGTAATTACTAAAAAGTGATCAATAACTCATGATGATGCTATCATCGTAACTACAGTCGTGGCTTTAAGAGGATTTGGTTTTGTCGCTCTACGGTCATCTTGTGCACACTTTGGGCTAAACAGACCGGGACCTACAGTTTAAAGTGGATTCCGAACCACTCACAAACATCCATGGCACCGCCAGGACTCGAACCCAAAACCTGCGGTAACGAGCGCTAGCCACTCGGGCATTCAGGCCCCTTTTAAGAGGAAAATAGAGCTGTTTAAAATGTGTTTTTCCCGGCTTAAAGATCCGTTTTTCATAGTTTTCATAAGAAAAATATTATTATTTTTAAAAAAATTTTATTTTAATTTAAAACGTAAGCAATCATTTTAATATTGAAAACACCTGTAAGAACATGTCGGTCTATTTTATTTAATTTTTTAGTGATATTCAGTGACAAAGAAATAATATACAAATGGCATTTCCTATTAAAGGATTCATTATAATCAGTCACCAGTAATCACTAATTGTTAAATCATTACCATCCATTATTATAAACTTATACTTTTTTAAACCAAACTTATATTTAATTTAAGCAGCCAAAAATAATCGTTACAAAATAATATATTTGTAAAAATAATAAGAATACACTAGTATAAACTTAACTACTATAGAATACAACTCTATATAACTTGATATAAGTGTCTATATAAACTCTTTCCAATACAAAAAATTTCAGAATGCTTTTACTAGAAGAATTTTAACAGCCTCGGAGTAAAAACACAATGAACTGAAAACTATCACGTGCTACAAAAACAAAAGCTTTAGAAATAATGAATACCAGAAACATCGGCAAACGCTTGGCGAGTCCTTTGCTTATAACCTTTCACTGATAAAAATGAGTGGATATTTGTTTTTTAGCAGAGAAAAATGATTGCTTTACCTTTTGTTAGCTCAGAACACCACTGGCGTTGGCGGGAAGCTTCATCCGTGCTTTAAATTGTCCATTATTGAATGAGGAGGCCTGAATGCCGCTCGGTGCCACAAGTTTCGGGTTCGAGTCCCGGCGGTGCCATGGATGTTTGTAGTGGTTCGGAATCCACTTTAAGCCGTAGATCCCGGTGACTGTAAGAGCGTCACGCAGCAGAAGGCAGACTTCTACCTACGGGTGCTCCATCAGAACAGAAGCTGCACTCCTTCTTCCATGAGGGACACGATAACAACAAATGAGGAGTGCGTAGGGCCTCCTCGTAGGGTCCATGCTTCTCGGGATCTTGATCAAATGACGCCGTGTTGCTGTTTGGGACAGTCTGCATCCATTGAAGATGATCTCGCTCAGATAGATGACAATCGCATAGCGAACGTCTGTGAAAATGGATTTCTCAGCATCGGGTTTTTCAGAAATGTATTCGAAGCACAAGGCGTGAGGACCTTTCCCATAGCGGAGCTCTGATTTGTAATTGTTTCATTATTATTATTTTTTTTCAATTATATTCTCCATTGTGAAGTCAAGTTGGCGGCACACTCTTATTTTGAAGTAGGATTTGGGCGCTTTCACGTGCAGATATTAGAGAGTTTTTGCATACCGTATTTT